>JADWOT020001543.1:0-29195 GCA_036345935.2 Taenia hydatigena | reverse complement strand
TATCTCTAATTGTCATCCTTCTTCCACTCCCACAATCCCACTTCTAGGCACTATTTGCTCTTTTGTACTAATTCTCTCATGTTCGCTGTCTATTTCTAGTCCTAGTCTCTTCCACTCTCAAGAACAGCCAGCCTCAACTCGCATGCACTCATCGATTGCGATCACCCACGACCACCGCTTGCCCTAAACTTGAATAATTAATTCTCTATTTTCAATTTTATATTTGCATCTTTATGGTAACCAACGAACTACAAAAATTAAAAAAATAATACAGCAAATCAAATTCAGCCTTGAAATTTATGCACTTTAGGTGGCTTATTCACTCCTAATTAATGACACGATGAGACGGATTATTCTGGCATTAGCACCATTGAAATTGCAAAATTTTAGAGTTTATAAGACTTTGGGCTGCTTGCTGACTTATAGTAAAGACGGCATCTACCATTCTTGGTGAAATGCAAGCAAAAATGAACTTCTTAACTTATAATTTCATCAATCCGCATTAGTATCTTTAACGTTTTAAAGTCAATTTGGAAAATGCAACTTGAACGTGTGGTGGCTAAGTCGCCATTGTTTGGAGGAATGACCATTTTTACTTTATAGGAAGAAGTGCATCATGTTTCTTGATTTAAAGCATCTACAAGTCTTTCTACAGGCTGATAATCTTCTTTCTACGACGCAGAATATTACAGCTTGAGAAAAGATTAAGTCCAACAAGCCGGTGTTTAGATCCGCTTAACCAGTTCAGAAACGCTTAAAATTTTTGGACTTTCACGGCTTCTTCCACTGAGAGTCAAAATCCTCGCAGCGCAGCAACAAAAGTAGGAAAATCGACTTTTGCACATCATCTTTGCTGCGCCTTACAAATTATTATCGAAATCGGTTAAATGAATAAGTGATATTCATATTTAACAAATGTCCTTAGTCAGTATCAATGCACGCGACAACGTTGCCTTCTCGAAAGTGCCTAGGAGTCGGTGAATTAACCAAAGCTCGGAAATGTTACCCGTAGGTAAAATCTTTGAGCCTATTTGTTGATTGAAGATCCGAAGCTATGATCATGCAAAGTTAATAGCCTAAGCTCAAAGAACCGTCTCTACAAAAGGGCACAAATATAGGTGGGCCGAAATTGGAGACCAGTGGCAAGTAAATCACCTAGAAATTATAGCAAGATGATATCGTGGAGTATAAAAAGTGCTGTAGAAAGTAGCATATCAAAATCAGGTTAGCGAAGCGCCCTAATGATCTTGTTTAGATTGAAGCAGGAGCAAAAAGACTTATTAATTGAGGAGTTTGCGAGCAGAAGTCGGTAATGCGACAGAACTCATTTGGTGCCTTCGTGTGGAGGCAAAGGCTAAGGACGCCAGCTTCTATTCGTTTAAATCAGCGAACTCCTAAAAGTTTGCAGGCCGTGTGAATTTGTACCACGTTCCAACCTGATTTGTACGACCGGCACCGAGTGAGCAGCGTGCTCACGTAGTCCGATGAAAATTTATTGATTGTCAGTCTGTGTAATTAATGAAATTAATATTTATATTAGTAAACACTACTTTTCTGCACGTTATAGGCTCTGTTATTATTGCTGGATAATTTTAACATTGCTGCGATGGTTAAAAGCAACTCATTGCGAAAGCTCGTATTGCCATGAATCCTATGGAATCTGTGAATCAAAATTCCCTCAGGTTTGTTAAAGACCAAAGTTAAGTTCTAGAATGGTTCTTATAACCCACACAATCTAGAAATAAGAGCAATCACGTTTCGTATACAATACGTACATGATGGAGGGCATGCTTTGTGCTGTGGCCTAAATTTATTAGTATTTAAATAGCACTTAGCCTCCATTAATGCCTTTTTTCCTATTAGATCTTCAGCATAATTAGGTGGAGGCTTTTTGCGACAACGTAGCAATAAAAGAATGGCAAAAAACGCATGAGTAAAGCCGATCACTACAAAACTCGCTGACATAGATGCAACAGATTTGCGTATTTATAACCTGCCCGTTCTGAAAATACGCTACAATAGCTACTCGTGTCACGCTGGTAGTACAGCCTTACTCCTCAAAGTCGTACTAAGTTAGCAGGCAATTTTTTTAATTAAGGACTATCGCTTACTTTAAACACACTTTCCTGAGTAAATTATACAAAAGTTCCTACTACTTGTAAGCGGTTTGGAGCTAAGAGTGAAACAGTTAGGCAAATATTAACTTACAGTAAATATAGCGAGCTTTTGATAATAAAGGGGGGGGCTATAACCGACAAGTGGCAGCAATCCTAATGCAGACTGCAAGTGTAGGCGCAGTAAGCAAACCATGCTACACTTGTCCCTAATGTGAATTAATTTACGTAGAGGAAGACGCTTGCAGCACGGGGATGCTGAAGCAAAACTGTGTGATTATTAGCCAAATACGATCAGGAAATAAATCAAAACTGAACTCTTAAAGCAATCAAAAATCAACAAACTGGAATCACCTATGCACATAATCCGAAACGAGATGTCGAGGAGAATTTGTTAAAACAAATATAAGGTTGTTGTTCAAACTAAATACCTCTAGAGTAAGTTTGTGCATGTGCAATCAAAACTACTAGGCGTTGTTAGCTTATTCTCAATGCATTGCCTAAGATTTATTCAAACAGTTTTCTGCACTGCGAATGAACCCAATCTAGGCATGCGGTCTGTCGAATGGGAAGTAATTATTACCTAGGTTGATTTGTAAATTCGGGTTTTTCAGGATGCATTTATGAGAAAGCACAAGGTGGGCCTCAAATCACGGTTGTATGCATTAGAAAAAGTGGGTGATCGAGATGCCACCCCCGTTAGCAAGGAAGAATTTATGAAGCAAGGAGAGGATCGTCCTTGAAAATAAGGTTGTTTTATCCTAAAGCAAGAGTGGCCAAAACATATCCATCAATGCTTTTACAATAGTTTAAATAAAGAAGCAATTTTTAACTTTTTGATGCTTTAATGCCAACGACACAGTTAAAATGGCAATTATTTAGGTGTCTGTCGTGCATGAAGCTTACAGATTACTGTCTTTATGCAGAAAGTGAATTCATTTTAAGTTATAAGAAAGCAGGCCTCACGTCAAACTTGACAGGAAATAAAGAAGAGTGCAGAAGAAAATGGCTCAACGAATCGACGTGAAGTGGTCAAGGAAAATAGTTCAACTTGATTGTGTGCTGCTTAGAAGGAGAATAGGCCCTAAATCTCTAGAATAACAAAAAATAGGGGCAAAATATGTTCCATATGGTATGGTTTGAGCCCATCTTTTAAAAGCGGCTTCAGGCGATGCAAGTTTGGAAAACTTGTTAACATTTGCGTCAACATAGAAAAGTGCAGTGGAGTCTCCGAAACCACAATGTTACTATGCCTCAAAGAAACACCGTCATTAGTCTGATTGTCCTCTGGGTAACAGAGGAATAGAGCGACCTTCATATTGCAGCGAAGACACTGATGCTCAATACTGGATAGCATGATCTCACAGTTTTGGGGTAGGCACCGCGTAATGATGGCCGGGACTCTAATTCTTATTTATGAAAAAATTAATTAAGTAGAAACATGATTGCCTTTTCCATCAAGTGTATAACACTTTAACAAGGATATATGTGCAAATAATTCTCTTCTATGAAGACGAAGGGAAGATTGAGCTATGGCTGCTTCTGATTTGTCCCTGGGCGTGGACTGCCTTGGTCCTTTTCCTTATGCAGGCATACGGCACGTGTTTATAATACTTTTATGTATTTGTTTACGTTGCCTAATTTAGTAACAGTTATTTGACGTTTTTAACACATCTTTTGTCTGAACGAACTGACAGTATTTATCAAAATAGCTTCATCGAAATAGCCATTTCGACTACAACACGCATGGCAGAATTACATTAAACAAAAATGCAAATGCCCACGTCATAAGTAAAATACAGCATGACCAATTCCTAAAAACTCAGTCGAATTTTAACCAAGTTTCACATCCACCATTTCTATGTGATTTATTTGCCATACAGGAGCCTAAAAACATGGTAATAGTTCTGACTTTCCGAAATGAATTGCAGACAGATGACAAGAAATCATATTAGACAGCCGTAATTTAGCATGACACTATTGAGCACTGATTTGTCTAGCATCGAAAAGCATTTGACTCATAATGAGGGTCACAAAGTGCAAACCACTCGAAATGTGCCGCATTGGTTCAGAACTAAATATTATTCCAAGCAAATGAAAACTTAGTCCGATTTTAGTGAGTTGCTACGCTCAACGATTTCTGTCGACTTGTCATTTGTTTAGCTATAGCAGGTAATTCATTTTGCAAGATTCTGAGCATTTTATTGAATTCCTCACATACTCGACCACTTGATGAATACGAAAAGTATTATGCACGTTTAGTAAAGAGCCCGAAATGTGCTCCATTCCCGTTGCTGGGCAGATGCAAGAAGTTTAGAGCCATTAAGCGAATCGAAGACATCTCCAATAATCACAATCTTTGTGTCGCTTAGAGAAATATTAAAAGATTTTGATTTTGTCTGCACACGTTATGGATTAGTGAACAGTATTTTCTCTCTGCTGACAAAAATTAATGTGGGTTCCGGTCGAACATACTGGAATATCCTCCTCGAAAATGTGAGGTGCGTTAAAAACCATTCTTGACAAACAGCTTTTCATACCTTAGAAAAAGGAACCATAACTCTTAATAAATCCTTAACTAGAAATCTTAGAGAAGAAAAAGTCTTTACATTACGATGAACCCTAATTGCATGGCCTTATTGCTCAAAATTTTGATCCTGCTTACGAGTTTCGCTCCTCCGCGTTTTGATTACATGTAATGCTGAAAACAGATCCGGAAGGTCCACTTTCCTATCCGTTAAATTCAGCACAAGTTACTTTGCAAGGACTTGCACATCTTGTCAATTCCACCGTTAAAATGTATTTCTATATTTGCACAACTTGCTCTGCGTTATTCGCCAACGTTATTTTAGGCCTTAAGCACTTAATTCGCGAGCACCATGGTAGGCGTCTCTCATTCATGTATTTGTGCTTATGCCCACTGGTTTTGTATAAGGCTATTATATAAGTAAAATGAAGTAAGTAAACCGACTTTGGCTTAGTCCAAATAACGATGAGATGCACAATGAACAGTCGAATCAAGTAAGTCGCTTCACGATCTTAGCCTTCTCTTTTGCGCATGCATAGCGTATTTTAGTCACCTTGGAACTGCATTGTTCGATTTGCCAAACGTCTTTCAGATCTTACGGGAAGCTCTTGTGGCATTAAAAAGGTAAGAGAAATTACCAAGCCTCTCCATTTTTTGCCACATGGCCTCTCATATGTCGAAAAATTTCCTTTGGTCCCCGGGATAGTCTGGAAACACTGTGTATGCCATGTGTGCCTCGTTCAATTCGCAAACTTCTCTTTTCTTCTCAGTCACTTCATCGGAACACATATTAGCGAGTGAGTATTTGCTATCCCTTAATTATAATCCTCTGCGTGTGCTGCTTCTCAGCCGCAGCTTTGACTTTCCACACAAACTTCGCCTAAATTTTTGCTTTGTCATACAATGCTTCATTCCAAAGAATGGCGAATTCGGAAGTGCTTCTCTACTGTACAGAATGCTTTTCACGATATTTAACTTTCAAAGCGATGTTAGTTCATATGCGTTCGCATCATACCCGTGAGTGTTCCTTTGACATACTTACTTTGTAATGAGTGCTTGTTGTAACGCCTCAGTGCCTTCTGTTTTGTAGACATTTAGCGCCAGGTGTTTTGGTAGAATGCAGACATGGGCTATTCTGTGAGCGAAATTCGTAAGTTTTAGTGATGTTAACTTAAAGATATTGCCTTCCTACTTTAAGCTGACAACCTAGTAAGATAAGAGGTTCAGTGCGCAGAACATGCTTGTGTAAGTCGTCAGGATTTTATAAGGGATTGTCTGACTGTGTAGAATTAAGTGAGAATGCTTGATAGCTATGGAAAGGCAAACATCGTGTTTCACTGCGTTACGTAATGCCCCATCATTAGTTTAGATAACTTAGATGTTGTCACAGAAATGCCACATCATCGACAGTTATGCGTGAATCTATAAGTCACTAATTATTTTAACGAATTGTATGCGCATTATTAAGTATGATAACCAAAACCTGCTTGTTTGCCTTCTTGAGTTCTGCAGCAGGCTGTCTAAACTTAGCAGCTATTAGCTCTTCAAGAAAGCATGTGTTTGATATAAGGCGAGCGTGCTGCATTTATCAGCGCTATCGTTTTCATTTTGGTCACCGTTATACGCATAGCTAAAATTTTCATTAAAATGTTGGGAAATTAAGGTAAGAATGCAAAATCTTAAAATGCATCAAAAGAATACAGTGTGGAGAATAAGGATAGGGTTGTAGAATGCAACATGACATTCCCATTTTTGAGGTTGTGCGGTGCAGTATGGCACAAGAAAGTCACTATTATTCGACGAAGCTGACTGTTGAAATTTGTAGAATTTCAATGCAAACATTGATGCAGTCAGTTTATTTTAAGTTTTACATTAGGATATATTTAACAATAACTGCGTAAGCGAAGAGTAGTGCACTATAGGCCTTCCTTTTGCCATAATAGCAGAGGGCAAAGACGCTTCAAAGGTGACGATAAGATAGACATTTGACATAATTGCTACACACACTTAGGGCTGCCATCGAAGGGCAGTAGTCTTCGAGAAGTGCGCCAATCAGGAAAAAACAACAGAAAAAAAAAGGATTTAGCCAGGACGATAAAGTGAAAAGGATCACTGAAGCATATTTTCGCTGTGCACGCTCAGCGAGACAAAGGTTGTGCAAGAATTGCAACACCGGCATGACCTTGAATGGATGTTTGCTAGAGCGGCCTAGTTTACTAGTTCCGGGACCCAAGTGTAGGCAAGTAGTGTAGTAATTGCGAACAAAGATTCGCAAGAGACTGATGCTATTATCTTAATTCTGTTGGTAGTTTCAGTCTAAGCTGGATCAAAGAAAAATACAGAAATTTCTTTTGAAAAAAATTAATTACTACTCACTCGGCAAGTGGCTAACGTTTAGTTTTACTGCAGGTAAACTATGAATTGTTTCCTTTCTCCTTTTTGGCTATGGGTAGCCTTTAAATTGACAATCCTGTTTAGACCTTTGCTGAATTGAATTTAGCATACAATTGAAGCTATTATCCATGATTGTGAAATGCTTGTGCGTCGCCACCCGCACCCACGGTACTTTTGGCGGTTAAATCAGCTTTTAATGGAAGTGGAATAGTCGCATCGATATAGAGCAAAAGTCTTTTCTCCTTTAATTGATTCCAAATTGATCAGAAATGAAACCTGGTATCAGGCTTTCTTTTGTAAATGTCCGCAGCAGTTCTCATTTTGCTATTTTCCTATTTAGATGCGACCGAAGAGCAATGATTACATTTTAACAAAAAAGTCAGGAATAGGAAGGGTACAAGGTTTTGTTGGTTTTGTCCATTCGGATTCAGCAGCACATTTAGTTCTGCAAGAGACTGAGGCAGTTCATGTCTGGTGGAAGGGGTGTCTATTTTGACAAGAAAAGTTAGGAGAACAAAATGATAGAGATGCGCTCACTTTATCTCTTTTGATCAATAATCGCACACAATTAGGAAACAAAAGGCTGCTTTTTTGAATTCCTAAAGACAAATTCTGACAATTCAGGTGTGACCAAAACGCAAATTTTGTACATTGGGAAATGTGGATTAGGAAATGTGGAAAGGAAGAAAGGCATGCGAACCGATAGAAATGCTAAAGTGTTTCGGGATTGAACATTGGCGGCATCGGTGCGTGAAAATACGAGGCAAATAAAGGAAATTTGATTAGATTAGGTCAGAAAATGCATTTTAAGAATTTATTGCTTGGTGAAATGTGGCGCCGCCTGTATGGAAGGTAAATGGAGGGGCCTAGACTCACAAATCTGCATAAATTTATGCAAACATGCCATAGATTTCAGGAGACGGGGAAGGAATTTGTTGCTAAGACACTGTCAATGAACCTTTGAAGATCTATTTCTGTGACACATTCTAGTTGAAAGAAGAAATGAGCATACACGTTAGCAGCACCACCGCTTTGTCATTTGACTCCGATTAACCCTGCGCAATCTTGACCAGCGCCTACCTAATGGTCGCCTTTATGAACTACTGCACTGTGATCAATACGATGACATGATTTGCCATCTAGACACCAGAGTTTACTTGTACTCAGTTCATACTGCTAAATATTCTGCCGCCCAGTAGATCCATTTCAAAGAAATTTATACCTAATTTTTGCTTTTTAAATTGAGTGCAAAATCCAAGATATGACAACATCCAAGCAAAGAATCACACCTTCAGATGGGGTTAGAATGTCTCCTCTGGCCCAAACACATCTTTGCAGGACTAGATCGACGCTGATTTTTATGGCCTCGTAGGTGTAACCCTACCTAGTGTAAAATCTGCTATCTTTTCTGCAAACTGCACTTTAGCACAGTAGCATCCAAAACTGTGTGAGCCAATTTTGCGTCATCCTGCGTCTCAACTAATTTTAATCCACGTCTCAATAACATACGACCTTGTATCATGCATTTATGCTGCAAGAGCTACTTTTACAGCCTCCTATGCGGATGCGAGCGCAAGCGATGCAAGTGAGGAAAAGAGATGCTTTGGCTTGAGCCTAAGAGCGCAGAGATTCAAGCATGGAAATCTGAGCTCGATACAATTTGTGATAGGGGATTTGAAGCATCAGCAACTCAACCACACAAATCACTGAAGTACGGCTGATGCAGTAATTAGCTAGGCAGCATGGCAGTTACATTACCTTTAAGGCGCTTTTAGTGCTTAACGATCAATAATAGTGGGCGTGTAACTGGAACATTAATTTGCCCGAATGTAGCCCAAATTGCCCCTGTAGCATCCTTCTTTTAGCTTTGCCATAGCAGGTATCTATAAGGTCTCTTCTTCTCTCCCTGTCTCTTCAATTCCATTTTTCCGTGATCTCTCTGTTACACTTTCAGAGCCTGAACCCCACCTGGGACTTAGAAGGATCTATGGGATTAGTCTTCAAAGAAGGCTTTGTAGTTTCCGCAGCTAGAAACTGACCAACTCTTCTCTATTTCACATTCAACAGCACTAATGAATGATTTCATAAAGATTTCTATTTAATAATACTATTCTTTTCAGCTTTGATGTAGATGGCATCATGCGGGGCTTCACCATCATTGTCTGTTTGGGTGAGTGGTAAGTGAGAGATGTCAGAGGAGGAGCAGTCGACAAATTTAGGCATTGCTGCCACTTTACGAGTTTTTTAATTAAAGCTGCTAAGTTGTTGACCAGTTTATGTGTCCTTTGCATCACTTCCTTCTATACGCTTCCTATTGCTGATGGTCAACACATTTTTGGCGCCACTCTGCCAATCAGATCCGCAATGGCGTTTGAAACGTATCTGGACTGCCAAAATCGCTACCGTGTTGCAAGAATCCATTGTTGCACCAACAACACTTCATCGCTACTTCCATTGGATCAGACACCATGAACCAGCCGAGTCTGGGCCAAAATAACCTGTGTCACTCTACACAAGATTACATTGACTCAACCTACTCTGTGCTACATCTTTCTATATTTAGGCAGTGAGGCCGTCGGTGTAGACTTCTCTAGGAAGGGAAATATTAAAGCCCATGTGGATAAAAGAAGATCGTTTAAGCTAGCTGCCCAACCATCTAACTGACGCTTTCAAGATAGGGTTTGTTCAAGTCGTTTTAACCAAAATCACACTATCAAGCTTCTCCATGTAGCAGATTAAGGAGACAATTGCAAACAATCTAACCCATTCCAATTTGAAAACACAGTAGAAGGGTAGTAAGCACAAATGTAAGCCTCTTTTCTTAGCAGACAAGTGGCTATGCAATTTTTTCATTAGTGCAGTTGCATACTACTGATCCACTGACCACAGCGCGTGAAGTGGTTGCATTTGTAAAATGCGATTATTGCAAGTCGTCAAACGAAGATATTTAATATGAGCGATGCGACTGTCTGCGCCATGACATTTGCTTCTTAATTTGCTGAGATGGAAGCAGCCCAGAGAAATCGACATTAACTTCAAAGCTTTTTCCTTTCTTCCTTTTCTTCCTCCTCCCATCCCTCACTTAGTTCTTCGATTTTCAGCTCTCACATTCACGTGCAGATTTGTCATCCCCAACGCCCTTTCTACTTACTTCACCTAACTCTTGCATACATTATTCAACCCTCACGTAATTCCTGTAAATTCGCATAATGATAGACCGTTAAATAGACTATCGTCTGCACTCAAATCTACGCGGCATGATGCGCGAGATCCTTGTGCAGGATATGGAACAAAGCACTGTCCTTCACGTAGTCGTAGTTCTGGGTGTCATGACTACTCCACTCACCTCCACACCCCTTACACTCAAGATGGTCAGACGTACAAACCTCACTTAATCGGTTTCTAATACATCGGTTAATCAACAATCATGCTTGCGTTAGCTCTCAAGGCGACCGTTATCTCATTCACGTTTGCAGGCTAAGCGACTCCGTTGGTGCGGCAGTCAAGCACTCAGCTGGTCTACACCATGCTGACAACTGCTATGATAGCTAAATCACACAATCCTGTGCGATAATCACACCACTTATCAGCTCGTTCTTTCACTCGTTATTGAGGACTAAAAGAACCGTCAATCATACCGCTCTACTTGCCGTATCTTCTGCAGTTATTAATCTCACTACGCGGCGCTGTTATATTTGCCCCTCAGCTATTCGTTTGGACTTCTATCGCAACCCTCTCCATCTCCTCGTCACTCCACATCATTCAATTCCTCGTCCTAGATGCGTTGAAATGGCCAAACTGGATGTGATATCCTCTCTCTCCTGCCAGAATTCATTTCCGTGCGCCAATTTAATATTACTATAGCTGACATCCAGTGTAAACGCATGGAAAGTAAACTGTGACTAGCCTCTTTGAGTGAGCCATTCAAAACGAACTCAAATTTCTTCCATTAGGGTAATTTTCTTGAAGAGTAACCACATATCTAGGTGAGTGGGCAGCTGAATAAGTTTAGGAAAATGTGATGGGAAGAAGGGAAGAAATAAGGAACGCTGCATTACAGCACTGTGCGAAGTCATTTTACAGTGCTCATTCTCAATCCCCTTTTGTCCATCCATGTCCCAACTCTCTTTAATCCGGCGGCTCCTCATCCCTTCGCCTCTAGCTTAATCATTTCCCTGTCTCATTCGGCTGACCATTCATGATGCTCAGCTCCCATCAAAGAAACGCATATATTACCATTTCATTTCGTGGTGAAAAACAGTAATTTTTTAAGTATAGGATTAAGAATGCACCTTAGCGATCTCAATAGCAACCTTTAGTGGTGTGTTGCCGATTTCTTATCTATTGTGCATGACCCATCCCCGTAGGCGCCTTTTATATTTCCATTGGAGTCAGTCTTAGTCACCGACTAGCCAGCTCTACACAACTTCATGCCATGCAAAGTGGGGCCATCTCTTTCTTTCTTGCAGATATTAGGAATCGAGGGAGACATAAGGTGTGGGTCTGATGACGTCTTTGAAGCGGGTAGAGAGGATTCCTCTTGTCTACGCCTCCTTTCTCATGCCCCATATCAACGCAACGTCAGTTAGTGCCTCCTTTGTCTCCTACCGCGTTCTATGTGCTTACCCATATTGCATCTATCAGAAAACAAGTTGTCTTTATATGATGCGAGATTTTTGCCAGTTCCATTGGCCAAGTCCACTTCAGTTTGAAATATCACAAGGAGCTGAGAGGGGGCATGAAGGGAACTGCGATAAGAGGTAATGAAGTAAGCTAATAGGTGAGCAATGGAATTGAGATCAAATGGGCATCCAACTAGCCACCAGACGAGCAACCAAAGGAGGTCCTACTTTGCTTAGAACAGAACTGTTGATTTGGTCAGCTAAAAGAACAGGTTTGGAGGAGAAGATGAGATGAATGTGCTTTCGCACCCACATGCACACAAGCACACTCGCATTTACCTACCTGTTGGTGTGTGGCACCAACTAAGGCGACTCTCCGAAATGCCGGAAGTAAAAGGGAACAATATCATGCACACGAACTTAAGTAAACAGACAGACAGGCGTAGATGCATAATAGAAACGGGGCATGCGTTATTGAGTGTCAGGTAAAGGCATCTAATGCAAGAGGAATAAAAGAATTAGGCAGTGAGGTAAGCAGGTAGAATTTGTGTCGGTCTACAAAACACGAAGTGGGAAGTGGGAGCAATGTACTCATCTTCGCTCCCGAAGAGGTAAGTGGAAGAGAAGTAGGAGACGAAATTGAGACTAGCGTGGACTGGATTATAAATCATCGCATCATTTAATTATGCCATAATCATGGGTGAGGCTGGTGTGGAGGTGAAAAGAGGCCTACAAGGAGAGCGCTGGCAGATGATGGAGTAGAAATAGTAGGCAGGGAAGAATCGTTGATGAAATCAAAGGAGAGGAATGTGAGAGAAGCGTAAGAGAGACAGAGGAGCGAGATTTTCTTGTGTCAACAAAGATGAAATATGAAGGTAAGGAAATGTAATGCAGGGCGCACTCACTCCCCTCTCCCGGTTGAGTTAAACGCATGGGGAGCACACCGCGAGAAAAATGTTATGTGCAATAATTGGGAGCCTATTATGCGCAACGGAAAACGAAGGAGACACTCACCAAAGATGTGCTGATATGTGGCGTGGGATAGGAGAACTGTTCTCCACCCATTTTGAAGATGTCATTGAACCAACTTCTTACGTGAGCATCTTGATCCTCATATCTGCGAGAAAGAAAAATTAGACCTCAGTTCGCATAGCACAGAGTTGCGTCAACTCTATTGGGTGGGCCAAATTAGAGCGTAGGGTTCGACTTCAATGGCAATGGGTGAGGCGCCTCTAAGGATGCGGCATAGAGGATAGCTCGAATAGTCTTGTCCACCTTCTTCTTTCCTATTTTATCCAAGTCTGTCATAATCTGACCTAGGTGACTAAACCAGTCTGTTCTTAATTTAGTCCAGTCTAGTCAGATCTAGTCAAGTCTAGTCATGCGTACCGTGCTACCATGTTTCTGAAGGTCTCATGGTGCTGCTGCTCATCTACTGATTTTGAATCCATATTTGAGACATGAAAAGTGAGTGGCAGAAAAGGCTTAAGGCAGGGCAGGAATTAGCTGAGAATTTTCCTGACTCTCCCAGAAAGTTTGCTGTTGAGGCAACAAGGGTTCATTTCCGATTAGTATTTTTGATTCTATGCTTGGACAAACTCTTGCCTTGCGTGAAATTTCTTCCATGGGAGCAAAGAAACATGAATGTTCAGCTGCGAATGACAGAAGAATGATTGAGATGGAGGTGAAGAGGTGAGAATCCGTAGATAAAAAAGAGGAGAGGATAAAAAGCGGAAAAGAGGATCAAAAATGGGCACCGTAGGATGACTCTGCACAGTGTTCTGGTCCAGTATTCTTTACTTCTTTCCTTCTTTTTCCAATTTTTTCCCAAATTGATCCACATATTTGCATATCTAGCCATATGACTGCGTGAAATATGGCGAACTTGACTCGACGGAAGAAATTTTTTTCAAATGACATACATTAGGAGGAAAGGATGAGAAGCCGTTAACACAACGTACCCCTAATTTCCACTATATCGATCTATTTTGGCCCTCTGATGTCTATGGATCTTCGTAGTGGGATGTTAGGAGCGACGGGTGTGGCGGATGAAAAGAAGTTTAAAAGCTAGGATAAACGAATCAGAAGGAGGGCACTGACAAACAACTGAATAGTAGGAACGACAGTGTGGCGAGGCAATACGAAAAATAAAACATGACGCATCGTGTAAAACAACATGTTTAGTGGTTTGTCGTTTGATGGAGCAGTTCGAACCTGACACGTGTAAATCGATTAGCGGCGTGTGCCGCGTGGTGCCTCTAAGCGTCGTCTGCTGTGTGCTTCAGGCAGCATCCCTCGTAGTTGGTTTGTAGATGTGGACATCATTTGCGTTTGTGCCTTTTCTTTTAGTTGAATTTCTCGCATTACGCCGCACGTAAAGGAGGCGAGAGAGAGAATAAGAAGAGCCACCGATACCAATGTGTTCTGAACTAAATGCGCTACCATGTCGAGACCGCTTTTCCACGCCTTTATGCTCCCTATGTCTCCTTTTAAGCAAATGACTTTTGGACGTTTAGGAACGATCAGGGCAACAAAAATTGGTGAGCCACTCCTAGTAATTACTGTGGAGCTAGCAAAGATATGTTCTAAGCCAATAGTTACCTTGTACCAGGAGGAACAATGGCTTGATGGTGCCTCTCTGGTGGCGAGGAAGTAACGTGGTGGATTAAGCTAAAATGAGAAATAAGGTGAAGATGGTAACACAGATGGGTGATGGATAGGAAGTGAGAGAAAGCAAAAGCAGGAGTGAAGAGTAAATTTTTGCTTAACGGCATTAATAAGAAAGAAAGAATGACAACGGCTCGAGGAAACAGAAGTTTTTCGCTCCACTAATTTATCCCTTCTTCTTAACAAATGCACAGTTAAACCTACATTCATCTACTTTCCTTTCTTGCATTTCTCAGTTTCACGTATCCGCTTTTACCACTCAAGCCTAACGCATTTATGCTTTTCAATCAGTGCACAAGCCCTCCTCTTCTTGCAAATTCTCTACTTACCTTCTCAACACCCAGCTTTTTCTGTCAATAGGCTGACAGGTACATGTACAATTGCAACTACGACCAGTTTAGGAGCAACTTTTCCTAGACCAATGCTCTTTGCGACGCTTACACCAGCAAATATTGCCACAAAAATGCACTACTTTTTAATCTGCGGACCCTTCGACAAAATGGAAGAGGTCCTCATTGACGGCTCAAAATGCACGCAAAGATTAGGCAGAATCGCTGCTATTAGGTTATTTTGCCTGTTATGCAATGTTCTAAAGTTCAAGTGAACAAATTCCAAAAGGCTAAGCATGCAATTGATAGATACACCAGAAATGTGAGCCAATCAAATCGCAAGGAATACTGGATGGCAGCTGTGGCCTTGTATAAGTTGACCGTGTAAGCAAATGAAACGAGGATAAGGTAGTAGTAGCATAAGCTGGTTATGACAGAGAACGATTGGTGTCTGATAGCAGTCTGGTACCTGTAAAAGTTTTGTCTTCAAAGAATAACTTACATCTTGGTGGTTAGCTTTGCAAGTTAGGCAAAAGTGGAATAAAAAATAAAAGCATAAGTACATATTTTCGATAAATCACTTACTTTGCTCCTAAAATTTTCTTTTGAGAGCATGCTATAAAAAGCATGTTAAATGAATGCAAAAGTAAGCAACAAGATTAGGTAAGTGTAGAATAAAATCAATAAAGACATCTGAACTTGATGAATTATTAAAAGTTACTTTGTAATTCGGATTCCGAACCTCAATTATTTGCGTGAAAAATTTATGCACATACGTTGATCGTCACATAAGTGTAATTAAAATCAACAATATTTATAGGTCCCGACCTGTGATACGTCAGCCTTCAATGCATTGCCAACTTTTCACCCAAATTATTATTACAGATGAAGCAATAGCTATGTGAATAGATTAAAATTTTTTCACCTCTGTCATCATTACCACCATTGGTATCGCTTTCATCACTCTTCCAGTCCCATCAGGTTGCATTATCAATCTTCTGTACCAAACTTAGCACTTTTATCATTGGCAAAACCTTAATTTTTTTCGTAAAATTTACCATGGGAGCTAGGGCAAGATATTGCTGAATGAATTATACTGCCACGCTAATTTTTGATCAATTCAAATTTCAGACGAGCGAAATACGGTGCAGATCTACATACCTGTGCTATTTTGAGCTTACTTTTCCAAAACAGGTTCTTAATCATCAGTCGTGTCCAAATTTTATTTTATAACACGGGAAATCTCATAGTCACCAGGACTCCAAAAAATAGCTGGGCGTGGGATTAAAAAAACTGTCGAAGAGCTGGGAAGTGGATCACAGCTATGCGCTTATTTTGGCTCGGTTCGCCCATCGAATTCATTCATAATGCACTGCGGTCATTTCTAAATATCAAATGTCTTACAATTGAACTGCACTTCACAGGTGCGGAAGTAACCTAAAATTTGATGCATAACCTTAATTGTTTCTAGATTAGAGCAAAAGATATGACGCAGTTTGATTAACACGCATTCACTGCTTTTTCATCATGACACACTCTTTGCACAGCAACATGACATGATGCTGTAGTTTGACAGGAGACTCGCCTTCTCGGCACCCTAAAAAGCCGTCAGCCGGGACCTTATTAGGGTCCGTTTTAAATCAAAACCGAAAAAACATAAAGCTCATAGCGCTTGAGCTGCCTTGCTATTATTTCACATGTGTGGCGTCCTATGCATGCAGTGATATAAAGCACAAGTCAAAATCAAATTTTATTCAGATCTTTTCTACGGTGGTGAAACGGAGTGGCTCGTTAGTGATTAAATGTTTTTCTCAAAGCTGCTAAGTAATTTTGATTAGTCAGTATTTAAGGTGTATTTTATGAGTATTCTGCTCCAGAAATTTGCAATTAACAAGTCTGCCGCGCATTATTAATTAAGCTTTCGAGTCTAAAGAGCAAAATCGATATGTTTCATGTTTGGCTATTGCTAATGTACGTATGAGAAGCATGATAATAAACCACGAAATACAGCCCATTTTACCTGAGTTATGCGCGAATTAATACTATAAACGAGATTCTGATTCCAAATCCATCACTGAAGAGCCCATGTGTGGTAAGTTATGTACCAGCCAGAGGTGACACATTCTTGTGGATTTGAAGACCAACAATGCCGTTTCCATAAAGCGCTTCCTAGTAATTAAGATATGTTTCTAAAAAATATGAACCAATTCGTTAAAATTCATGATATTTTGGTAGCGTAAGTGATCCTAATTACCTACGAGGTGGTCATTGACAAGTTGAGCCAACGTCTTGCAGCACTGGTTAAGGTCGGAGTCAGGAGACACCCCTACATCAATCGCTACTGATAATAGCGCTTGTGAAAGAGCACGGAGGACCAGCGGGATTCTCTCCCACTGTGGATATAAGTGGATGTTTAACTTAACGACTTTCTCCCAGTTCTCAAAGTTCATGCCTTTTTTGAAGTAAAGAAGGTCTGCCAACGCTGCCACCAGTATAGACGACTCTTCCCTTCCTTAACTTAGTTTCTTCCACTCTTACTAATGGGAGGGTTGGTTGATTCTAGACAACTTTTTTATAAGCTGAAATAAGGTATGAGATAACTTGGTCGAAATATCTAAGACATGAGCGTCTCAGGCTCTAGGAAGTGACCACATTAGTCCACAATCAGACCAAAATTTTTTTCCTGCCCCTGGCCTAAAAAGCACATTTAAAGGACACGAGTTTCTTAGTAAGAGCAACGTATCACCTTCAGCATTTTCCAGCCCCCAAGAAGTCGAAAAAGGGGCAGTCTTCGGGCAGAATGCGCATTTATTTCACGCATCGACGACCCATCCAACGAAGGTACGGTGGAGGAGGACAAACTCATTTTTAGTTCCAAGGGATTAGGCAAGTGGGCCAGGTACGACTGGGTTAGTAGAAGTTGTGCATACCTAGAACATATCAACCCCTTACAGCCTCAACGTGCTAACAGTTCTGCACGTAGGCCGTGGCTTCTAATGGGGGAAACCTTAAGGCAATCTCAAAACACGCGGCTAGTCCAAGAGTATCGTCAGAAAATGTAAAATGAACCCCACCTAATCATTTGATCGGGAGAATCAACTAGTCAAAATTAAAAGTATCCAGCAAATGAAGCGGATTGTTGAGTTGATAAATAAAATTGTAAACAATATATGCATACAAAATATTAAATGAAAGAAGGAAATAGTATGGGGAACATAATGGGTGAGTATGTGGAAAAGGGATGAAATGATATGAGGTGGCCAAAGACTGAGCATGACGAATGGGTAATTAGGAGAGCAACAAAAGCCTACGAAAATAAGGAGCGGAAGACAGTAGTTATTGCCACTCTCGTCTCAAATTCCGTAGCGATGGCCTGGGTTCGATTAAGGCTCCGTTCCATTTCCTTTAACCCTACTTCCGTGACCACCGAGGCAGCATTGTTTGTGTTAGGCTGCTTCTAGCTTCTCCGGCAGCCAAGTGTGCATAGCCTGCGGTGTTGCATTGGATGGCGCAAGTCCCGCACATGCTTTGAACTCCGCCGCTCTCTCTTCGTGATCCTCCAGTAATGGATCTGTCTGCACTGCTGTCGGTGGTGTCGGTTGCTAAGGCATGCGAAGGAAACTTGTTTAGTAACATGACTTAAAAGCCGAAAATCTCATATATGCTTCTAACCTGCCAACTGCTTGACCTATGTTTTAGCACCGCTTTTATATTCATTTGCTTTTAAACGTCTTTAAATAATGTAGAAGCCTTGCAAGTGAATGGATAAATAAATAGATAGAAGACTGGGTTGAGTATGGATGGACTAAAGGGCCAATATACAGATGGCTGAACTGATTAAATAATTTAGCTTTGAATTTCTAATCAACTGATGAGTGGTTTTCCTTATACGCTATTTTGGGAAGCTTGAGATAACCTCAGACACATCTTCCTCAACGCAGTAAAGCAAAAATAACCCCAGTTGGTGGCCAAAAATACATTCGTACTGAAGAGATGAAGTGGGGAAGATGAACTTGTAAGTAGATTTGGCTCTTGGATGGATCCCTTACAAACGGCACATTCTACAGCAACGCTAATTTCAAAGATGATTTCGAAGAAGCAACGGGACAGATAGCATAAAACTAAGAGCGTGTTCCATAACATTCATTCTGGAGGAGGCACTTTTAGTATACACTGAATGCCGCTGCAATAAGATTGAATTTGCGTACCTCGGCAGCAACAAGAAACTAGAGCCGCGAAACGACTAGATTACACTACATAAAAAGTTATATGTACTTTATCCGCGTTGTAGAGAGAAGATTCAGTCAACTGGAAGGAATAACCAATTTATTCGTCACTTGCAAAGGGAGGAGCGCACACTTGTTCACTCATGAAAAGTGATTAAGGCACAGATATTTCCAGCGTTCACTCCTATAAACTGAGGTGGCGCCTAACCAACTGTGCCTTATCTTTACAATTATCGCTGAATTCTGAGCAAAAAGCATTCCAAAGAAAATAACCCGCCATTAACCAAAATAGTCCACTTACTGCTAGAGAAAAGGCGCGCCTTATTGCTTGGAATGAAATGACAAAGCATGAATATCATCCCGATTCGAAATAGCTAAAGAAACTGACCTCAAATAAAAAGCCTTAACAAGGCTGTTTGACGTAGCAACATCTGACAGGCGTAGGAAAACTTACTCATAGAGAGGAGCAGAAGCGCCTGCCTACGAAACCTCCAGATGCTCGCATTCAGCCTTGCATTGGTGGTCAAGCGCCCTCACCCGAAGGTGGTTGAATAGGGACAAAATGCTTAATCGTTAACCAAATAAAAAGCAAAGAGTAAGGACTTTAACCAAGGTGCTTGCGAAAGTACGAAGGCACTATCGCCACTTTATAAGCCTTTATTATCACTACATCATTTCAATCCACAATACGAGCCCCTGCCTACAGTAAACAAGTACCGCACACTTTTGTCTTTGAAGGCAAAACAAAAGTGCAATAGTCAGTCGACGCTTCGCCTTTACCGATGCAGTCTTCGAACCAACCGTGCTTTTGTATTTCTCAGCCAATTGTCGACACCAATACCTTGTGCTAACCACAAAGAGCTTGAGCAGAAATTAGCAAGAGGGATAAGGAGGGAAAGCATAATGTTCATGCACGTCACGCCGCACTTCCAATGGGTAGGTGATCTAGCAATGATTCACTAAAGCTTGCGGTTCTTAAGAAGTTTCTTCTAAACACTTTCCAGTAACATCGAATGACCGGAGGCCGAAGTATTCCACTACATATTTTCTTACTCCACAGTAAGAAAGAGAACGATGAATGCTCTAAGAATTGCATTGACGCTCTCAAAAATATTGCATGAACTCCTGGTGCTAACGCCACGTGCCTTACTCTGACGTCCATTTCGAAATAACATTCTCGACGGTTGTGCAACTATAATTATTTACAAAGTATCTACAAGATACATAATTGTTGGAAAGTCTCGAAATAGGCCCCACAACCCGAAAATGCTATTAAAGTAAGCTGTGGAGCTTAAGGTTGAAGTGACTGTCCGCTTGTGCAGAAGCTAAATAGCATTGGTAACAAATCCATTTGACTTTGGATGAGTCGTAGCTTTAAAATTATAGCAACTGATAATTTACAGGAATAACGCATCCCAATTATGTGGGATACGGAAGGCAATACCTTCAGATTCCACATGCTATGAAGGCGACAGTCAAATAGGAGGGTGTTAGGGCTAGCAAGCGGATAACTCAGGGGTTAGTGAGGCGTAACCGGGATATGAAGGTCCATAAAAGTCACACCAAAGCCGTTAAATACCGCATTGCTGCAATAGAGTAAGGAACTACTTTTGCCATTGCGTGCGGCTTGCTTCATCCAGAACAATCAACATTTACGCCATGTCAGTCGTCTGTGTGCCATTTTGAGGCAAACACCGATATAAATGCCAAGGTAGAGTCTGCAGCTATACTATTTTAAATTCATTGTGCCGTAGTATTAGGCACTAGTTTTTCCGCAAAAGGGTTTCCGGAAGGCGTAGATAGTGGTTCCTATAGTAAGCAGGGCCACTAACTTGAAAATTGCGGCTACTGAACTGAAAGTAGATATAAAATACTTAGGAACTTTCATGACTTTTGCAGCATCTGTGTAGTAAACGCTTCAGTGGACCATTCTAGGTTTATGCCTCCTTTGCCGTTAACTGATGCGTAACTAATACAACTTTCAGTTACGTCAACATGGCATAAACCGCTCGCACGCTTCTTCCTTCTGTTCCATCATCATCGGTGCGTGCCTATTCACTGCATTTCAACTCACGCCATTCTGGTTTTCGGCTTCCAATGATAACACTCCATGGTTTTCTGTCTAGCATCGCAAATGGCCTACATTTTGGACCCTTGCATTAAATCTATTTCTACATTTCCTTCCTCATCTGTTTACTTCTCCATACATCTCCGCTGCTTGCAACTCGCAAGCTACCCCGGGGTTAGAAAGCTTGCACAACGTGCTTTTGCAGGCTTGGTGGCCGGTCGACTGACCGACTACTTATATGGGCGGCTGAGGTGTTACGGTTACCAGGTTTGTTCACTTACGCGCATTTAAAATTTTTTTTGACTGTTACTCCCGAATGGTAATCTGTAATACCAGAAAAAATGACGATTTCTTAAGGGCCAATGAGTGGGGAAAAAAGGAGTACAGATCTATGTAAAGTTAGGAGGTGATAATTAAAGTAGATCTCACCCAAAAATTACATACGACAAACGTAGAAAAGAATTCAATGTTAGTAGGTGAAGGCGTCATTCTGATCATGAAACAATTCATTCGAGACAAACTCCGGTTGAATCTGAGGTCGAACGCAACAGTAGCGATGAAGAGAGCCCAGCACTTTATTGAGTTTTTCTTTTGTAAGCCCAGACTCCACTCAGGTGGAAAGATGAATAGAAGCAGAGGATGAAGTTGAGTTTCGTAGCCTACATTGACGAGGTGTTTCAAATGCAAGCATCTCTTGGAAGGTGGTGTTTAACTTGAACTCCATCATGATCGACACCTACAAGTGAATTGCTACTCAGTCGTTCCGGCTAACACTGTAATGAACTAGACATTTACGAGCAGGAATTTTTGGGCTATGATACGACACCTACCGCTTAATGCGAAGGCCGTTCAGGTTCCATCTTGAATTGGCCTTCCCAACTATAACTCTCTTCTCCATCTCTCATTTTCAAGTGTTACAGTGCATTCTAAGAAACAACGCCTACTAATTTTTCCCATCTTCCTAATTATGCCCAAAGCAAAAATGCTTCTCCAACGCCTATCAAATAACTTCACTAACTGTAGCATATTTGATAGATCTCTCAATTTTTCTTTTCAGCCATCTTACGCCTTTTAAATCACGGTCACTCCTTCCTACCGAATTTAACTGCCCAAAGGCAAACTTGCTTTTTTGTTGCCTAGCCATCAATCCATTCATACAGCTAGGCCTTTGTAACTTCGTTGATGAGGTGGTCTCTACGTTAAGCTGACAGTTTTCCGCCAAACAGCTTATCACATCATCTACAGGTTCTTCCACGTAACATATACTAAGGCATGTAAAACTTGTGAATTCGGAGAAAGCTGCAATCTAGTAATCCCTTAAACCATTTTCGCAACAAAAGTTAAGCAGCATTGAATGTCAGCTCAGTATAATTGATCCAAAAATATTAGTTACTTTTAACTGCACACAAGATGGGACAATATTCACGCGCATAGAAGTATCTGTCCGTAAAGGAGGCAGTTCTGCAACTGCCACCTTTAATTCTATCCCCATGTTGGTTTCATATTGGAAATGTGATCATGTGGGTGTCGGGAACTGGTGCCACGAAATGGTGTAGGGCACCAATTGGGGCTTGAAGAATTGTTGCCAGAGCAACATGTAGAGAAGGGCGTGAGGTACTCTTACAAATCAATTTATCAACAGTTTGAGGTGTATTGTCCTGATTCCCCTGGCACTTACAAAGGCAAGGAAGAAAAAGAAGAAGCAGCATTTCCTTCAAACACTCGGGGCTGTAATTTCTGATTCCAAACATGTAAAATCTTAATGGGGTCTACAAACCATCGCATGCGGAACTTTTGCGGCGATCTTGATGAGAGAACGCACTTGACCCAGAAATATTATCTGCGTAGTAATGGGTAGGCCAGTATTCGTATATGTGAGAATTTCATCTCAAATTACCTACCATGTAGTGCGCAAACACCATGAAGTGCATGGCGAGTAAAAGAATGTTCAAGTGATGGATAATTTGATAGCCCTTTAAGGCTCATCCACCAACCTGTTAAACTTCATAAATTTTATTCCCTGATGTAGGTGTGGATGACTATTTTGCCGTTGGGGTATAGTATTTTTTGCACATTTTTACGGTCTAGTACGCAAGATCAATAGCTACACGTCAGGAAGATTGATATTCTTGCTAACAGCACGGAGCCTTTCTGAATGTGAAGCAAAAATAGTTAAGTGAAAGGCCATAGTAGGCAAATCTCACAAGTCCCTTCAAATTGAGTTATTAAAATACGGTATGATATGATTGGCAACGAAACCTACAGAACATCGAGTTACGGCCGGATTCATTTTGTAGGATTGACCGGATCGACTTGCACCCACCACGTATGATCAGCTGTGTCAATTCTTAGTGGAGTTCCTTGTGGAAATCGTGGTCGGTTCTTAAAGGGTAAAGCAGAAGCAAATTTAAGATGAACGTGCAGAATATCAGCTGATGACTATGCAGTCAGATAAAACAGGTGATAGAAGGATCAGTGATGAACATGGTCATGTAACGTCATTTAGTTAAATGCTCAATATGAACTCTAATGTCAACACGGCAGATGTTTTATGTCTTGGAGACAAATGAACGGCGATTATGTTCCTCGTTTAAATGCGAATGGGTGGATTATAGTTATTCATTCTATAAAACAAACATTGCGCGTGCATGGTAGTGTGTATTGGCTCAGGTCCCTGTTTGCAAGTAGGCACGACTTCCTATTTAATGACCAGAGTAGTGCAGTTGGTAAGCAATGAAAAACGTCTTCTCAGAAGGTGCGGTTGAGTGCTCATTAGCCAAATAAAATGCATTGCCTACGAAGTAGTGTTTATTTAGAAACTTCTTAGTACTCAAGTCGCTGCGCTAATTTCTACTTGAATTTCTCATCCTCTCCGCTTTCAAAAAATAGAGTAGTCAATTAACTCTATTCTTGCAGGTACTGAGTGTTTTCAATTAAGGTAGCAGTGTCTCAGCCCACGCTTTTTGCGCGTCAGCAGTCTATAGCAGAGCCTATCTATTTTGTTTCTCCTTTTGGTTTTTCAGAGAAATCATCATTAGCGAAGTACTCCTAGATTATTCCAAGATGCTTAAAGTTCTGTTGTAAGTCAACATGCATGGTACCCTTCGGTATCCTCTTGAACGCTCACCTAGCATTCATGAATTCTATTAGCCACAACTTTTATATTAAAGGTAGAAGCAAGACTGGCAAAATTAGCGGTTGATTATAAACTTGCATATATTTCCAATTCCTTCTGCGGCACTTTGCTACCGTGTGTGTTTAGTCTCGCCGCACACATAATCGAGTGAAGCGGCAGAATAAATGGATGAACAAAAATGTCAAATCACGCATTTTTTTAGTTTTTTTTTCACGGGAGATTTTAGAGTCATGCCGTGCAGGCGCGCACTCTGCAGAGAGCAATAACAAAGACCAAACTGCTTTTTTATGTCCGCATAAAACTAACAGTGCCAATTTTGGCCTCAAATATCCATGATATCAAAAGGCTTCAGTCGACTTGCCAAATTGTTTGCTGAGTTGTACAAAAACCACTAACACGACCCTGCTCGTATTCTGGCAAATGATGAGTGACCAATCATCTACGCTTACTATTATCTTCGCTGCTGATTTAGAGATAGCATTGTGGAGATGATACTTCTATTTCGAAGACCATATGCTGCAGTTGAATGAGGAAAACCAACATTAGATAAAACCACCTATCCCGACCGCCATCAACTAGCACAAAGCAAATCACATACCTCTAAACACGTACAAAAACCTTCTTGGTGTTTCTGAGAAATTCGGTGTCATATGCCTTTGAAACAGTAAAGGTGGCAAATTTAATAGAAATTAGTTATACAAGACAATCTAAATAAGATTACTCATGGATTAGCGGTTTTAGATACCTTGACGTGTAACATTTGAGTTGGGGGATTCGCTCGACCTGCAGTGCAGCTGACGTAATTGCCAGGGCGTGATGAAGAATCCCTTCGAAATCACAGGCACATTGCCCACAGTATGGCATTCTACCACTGATTTCTAATGAATAGAGTCTTCGTAGCTATAAGGGAGTTTTCAATGACCTAACGTCTCTTACGGCTCAAGGATGCTACCACTATATGATTGTATGTCCGGGAAAATTGGGTAAATTTAACGTCAGCCTGGAGGAGAACGACTGAGTGAGAACCACTCGAATAGCATTTAAAAATTGTCTTTGGAGTAAATCAAGACAAAAGCAGTGCCAAAGTCACCTGATGCGACGCTAAAGACTCTATACAGGCTTGACCGCATTTTGCTCACTGATCATTTGAAATGAGTGCTTGAAGATTGATGACAACTGACATGGTTGTAGGACATGCTGCACATTTTTCATGGATTCAGCGCAAGCATATGATTGTTTAGGTCTCATTAGCAACAATTAGGCATTTTTAAAGGCAAGCTACTCATGACATTGCAAGTGATAGTTTGCACAAATCACTCAACAAATGACTACAGAATTCCATCAGACATGCGGGTTTTTCATTTTATGCCCCATAATGAAGTGCTATTGATTTAGAGGAGAAAATTTTGCCAAGCGGGCTTAAGCGGAATTGCATGGTGCGTCCATATGGATGCTGTAGCTGTCCACGTTACCAGAGCAAACAAGGAAGTTGAGTGAATTCAAATAATGACAAGAGAACAGTCACATATAACTAGATCAGGAACCGGGGTTTTTTACAACTAATATTAAGCAATTTTCCCTCTTTAAACTCGTCATCACAGACGTGGTACACAACGCTACTGTGCTATTGCTTCTTGTTTTTACAACTAAGTCAAAGACTGCCATCAATTGTGAATTTAACGCAGTGAAGATGTAAGCAATTAGATGGCTTATGAGCTCTACTTTTGCTAAGCCTCTGAGGTGGGCTGTCTTAGCCCGTTAAGGATTCTAGACTCCCGTGCATCACATTGCGCTCGTTGATGACACAGCACTATGCCGGTCAGAATTACTGATTTAAAAGCAAGCAGGAGGGTCAAACGCATTTTCCAAAAAGCAAGTTTTCGGTCACTTGCTGTTGCAACTTAGAAGTTTGTGCCTCATTTCATAATTTTTGGATTATTTAAACGGGTTTTTTTCCTTGCTGTCAAGATTGCGATGAAAATTGATTTAATCATGCTATAACAAAGCTTTGCGACATACTCAGCAAACAACTTATCAACTGTTAATAAGTTAAACTTGGAAAACATCCCATCATTAAGAAGCAGGACGGATAAGCAGGTAAGGTGCAATGAAATTAAAATAGCTTTAACTAAACGCTTGACGATTGCTCACTCCCGTTTCAATCTCATTTAAGGTTGAGGACAGATCCAGGAAGTCGCCTTGCCTACTCGCTCAATTCACTGTAACCTCAGTGGTAAAATTTGACGCATTTTGTATCGCTCTCCACCGAAATGGATATTCACGTTTGCAACCTGTGCATGGAGCCATTCGAAGGCCTCATCTCATACATTGGACACTTGGAACTTGCGCATCGCAGTAGACAGTTTTGATTTTAAAATAAACTACTTTCACTTGCATTAATGCGCATATGAATCCACAAATATGCATAAGTGTGCCCTTATGTATGAATACGCCTCTTGGGCATAGTAGTAATGTGTCAGCTCATGAATCAATAAAGCGCTTTGAATCTAATAACACTTGACTTAAGACAAATGATAAAGACTTGCGCAGAAAGTTGCCAATCTAGTCGAATCGCAGCAGTGCTTCAGCATCTCATTTTACATCTATTTTTCTGTTTCAGGATTGTCTAACCTGCTTTGTCCAGTATGCCGAACGCTTCACCAAACTTTTCAGGTACTCTTGCGACATCAAAGAGGTAAGATAATTGTATAACTGCCTATTGCTCTTTTTTAAGCCGTCACATGTTAAAAGTAACGCAGGCAATCTTAATCTGCAAAAATAGATTCCGGTCACAATGTGTGCTGTGTATGTTTTGTCCCGTTTGCTGGGTCTGCTGTCAAATTGAAGCGCAAAGAGGCTCCAGGAGTCTGGCTCTGATAAGTAGCATGTACTTTTTAAGAGAAGGAATGTAGTGAGATGGCTAACTCGAGGAAACATCACGCCCAAGTTCAAAATGAAACTTGGTCGGGCCTGGTGCCGCATGGGTGGATCTGGCTTTCATTAGTTCTTCTGATGTGTCTGCCATTCATAATTGGGTCGCTTTTTCTAGTAGAGAATTGGCTGGAAGTGATCAATGCGAGAGATGCATCTGAATAGACAAATTGTTGGGTGCACGCATTACCTACGAGGCGAAGAAGTTGACTCCTTGCATAAATGCGCACTATTTAATGTTAAAACAAACGCGTTTTTATTATTTCCTCCATAGGTCAATAATCCCATTAAGATTATTGTCACTTATTTATGCTTTCACTCAATAAATTTGAATTCGAATAGCCTTTCTCTGGTACATCAGCGCATGCAGGAATGAAGTGTTCATTGCACACGAGTATCGGGAAGAAATAGAGGGTCATCGACTCCCGAGGAAGATTCGTGTTTCAAACGAACACAAAGTTGGCCATTTTATCTTTTTCGTTCTTTCTGTCAAATATCTAATAAGTGGATTTCGCATAAGAATATATGCTTAGGTTGCATGGGCCATACCTAGAGAGGGATGAATCAAACGACTTGCGGCTTTTGCGATGATTGCGGTCTGCGAGTTTACGCAAAGGGAAAAATGGATTATCACTGCAAAAGGCTAAAGTAATTGCCGCATTTAAAAGCGGTCTATAAAATTTGCATACTATAGTATAGCATTTAGCTTTCGATGCATTCCATTAATATTGCCTTTGTTTTTTAGTTAGGATAGCATATTGCCTATTATGCCATCACTGATCTTATATACTAATCAACATTAATGCGTTAGGGATGTTACAACCGTATGATCTGCACTTACATTGACTTAGAACACCGAGGAGGCTAGGCAAATGGTTGCTCACCATACGCATGAGCTGAAGAGATGAGGATAAGTATCAAAGACTGCTAGTCTACTCATTTATACGTCACTTATTCCACTCGCAGTGCACTTCATAGTGCTTGCGCACTAAATAATAAGTGAACAGAAATCAGAAACTACTGTCCTTCCATATTTTGTGCAGCAGATCTTTCTTATTCGAGTACGCCCTCACACCAAGTCGCCACAAACGATTCGTATATGACGGTCTGCGTACCCCTTGTCGTGTTCACATTCCGAGGATCAACCAAGTACGACCTCAATTGTGCAAGAGAAATGCGCCAATTTGTTCTCTTTTCTCCTCCCTTATAGGCCAAGTCACAGTTATTCTTACTGTCGTCCAACAATGCGCATTTCCTTACACTCTATCCTGTTGATAAAACGATGCGTGAGAAAATCTAGGGTTTTATTTCCCATATTGCCTTAATAATATTTCTGCGAGCTCCAAGCGATGCTCTTCACTATGTCTTGGTACTGGTCTTTAACACTTGCATGATCGCATGCACGATAGATGTTAAACATATTAAGAAATGGATATGGCTAGTGCAAGCTTGTTACTTCTAATGGCAGTTGCTGCTATTGGTGCGTTTTGCATTATGCGCCGACCTGTGTCTGGTAGGGGAAGGATAACAAGCAGTTCTGATGATTACCTTCTTCGCAAAGTATTTAAACGGGCTTCCTTAGCTGCTAAACGTTTGTTGGAAATACTGCGCATAGTTATTTGTTTAATTCTTCCAACCGCCTTTAGTGTCCTAATTCTCAAGATATTAGTAAAGTGCAACTTTCTCCAAGCCCGCAATTTTTTGACAAATCTTAATGCATGTTAGGTAAATGAAAATGTACAAAAGTAGTAATTATAAGGGTGTTTAAGCGCGCTTTAATAAACAGAAGGGTAATCCGTGTCGCAAAAAACACGCCTATCATCGCATTTATGATGGCATGGAAATCAAGGTGCACTTCGCCGAGTGTTTTATCATCTTACAGGAAATTTCCTAAAATTTTATGCTTAGGACTTGTTCAGGTAAATATCAAGAATCAAGCCAACTGATCAAACCGTGGAAGAAATGATTATATTCATGCCAATATGCATTCCTTGCATAAAGCGAAATCGTTTGACGATTGAATTGTAGCCTTTGAAAAGTTCACATAAGTGTAGTGCTTGTAAAGCCTTTTGGTTGCCTGCAATCAGGCACGATTTGCACCGTGATTAATACTAGGCGTGAAAATTTCTAGCGAGTTAGTAATGCCATTCATATGGAGTGGATGTAAAAGCACGTTTATTC